>JAPPVO010000032.1:65874320-65912609 GCA_030407325.1 Camellia japonica
TACAAGTGTATAAAGCATGCATGAGGTAACAAAACCAAGTCAAAACAGTGGTATACCATGTCAAAATAACCCCAAATACATGTTAAGATGTAGCCAACAAAAGCTTAACAAACATGCTCACACATGAGGCATACAAAGCAAGTAACAAAGAAACAAGGAGAGGGGATGACCCTCTTCTATTTGGGACCTCAAAACACCATTTCCACCACTGAAATTCTTCTGAGTTTTAGTGGTGAGAACGCCAAAATAAGGTGGTCCCAATAGCTTAAAAGGAAAGCACAAAACAAGGCCCAAACAAGGCCTAAGAGAGGGTAGATCACCCCCAACACAAAAGAGACCTTAAACAAACATGTTAAGCATGCAAAATCAGAACTTTTTTCAGTTTAAAGTCAAGCCAAAAACAGCATGCAAATAGGTTCAAAAGCTTAAGCAAAAACAAGGGTTTAAGAGGTTAGTTGCTCACCCTTGATGAACACCTTCAAAGCTGTAACTCCAACACTCTTTTTGAACCAAAACCAGTCCAAAAACTTCAAAAACAACTTCAAGGGACCTTAGCTCCAAGAGTATGGTGTTTGAGTGTGTGTTTGTGTGCAATAGTGTGATAAAAAAGGCACTTTTGAAGCACAAATGTGAAGCAAAGAGCAAGATAGAGAAAAATGTGTATTTATATCTCTCAAGCCCAAAATTTTGAACCTGGTGGAGGAAGGGGGAGGTTCTCTTATATAGAGAACAAGCAACAAGCTTGTTGGACAAGCTTTTGGCCTAAAGCCATCCCTCCATACACGTGTATGGAGGATGGCTTCTGTGCCTTCCAGCTGTAACAACTGGCCTAAAAATATCTCCAAAAAGGTGATGGAAAGTTGCCGACCACTTGAAGTGGTCGGCCAGCTACTTCTACTGGTTGGCCGACCAGTGGAAGTGGTCAGCCAAGGCAAAAAGTGGTCGGCCTTGGGGGGGAGATTGTCTACACACTGAAAGCAAGGCAACGGTGTGGTGGCCGACTGTAGACGTGCCCGGAGAACTCCCGAGAGAATCTCGTTTTGTTCTCTAGCTACTACAGTTCGGAGTCAATGTCACAGTTCTGAATCTAATCTTGCAAAGTGCGATGCAAGACCGATAAATCACCAAAGAGTCCAAATCCGGCAAATCATTTTGGAAAACTGATTTTTAACAAAGAAGTGCCAAACATGGAATACTTTACCAGATATAGAGTCGCCACCTAAATATTTTATTTTTGGGGGAATTTAGGAAACCCTGACTCGTGCCAAAGGCTACGTGTTCGTCATCCCCAAAGTTGCCTCGCTCAGGAACTTGGGTACGAGAGGGGAAGGTCATGCAATGAGCACCCCCGTTCGCCCAATCAAAGATCGGCCTGTACTAAGCATGATATCTTGTTTTTGAAAACACATGCGTTCTTATTCTGGTTAATTAGCTAGAATTACTTTGTGATGCGATCAACACACAAGTATAGACTAGATCGCCTAATTTGGAACAAAGCATCGCATGTCCGTTTGTTTGGAAATGGTTTGAAGTTTGCTACTCACGAGTAGGCTAAAATATGGATTTCAATGGATCGTTCCAATTCAAGTAATCCAACCTTCACCCACAGGCATTTAGCCAGTTATATCACATAAGCAATTAGCCTCATGGCAAGCATGCTTTCACGGCAGTCAACAACACACGTGCAGTATGCTAAAGCGTAAACACTTACAGTGTACTCCGAGCCAAAATAAAGAACTAGTTAGTAATCAAATGCATGATCCTAGCTCATGTTAAGATGGCTAATGCAACACATGCAAAATGCAACTAGAAAGAGGCTCGGCTATTTGTAGACACCTCATTTTTGACCGTCCTCAAGACTTGGACGTCACCGTTTGAACACCCGGTGATCATCTATGTTTGTGTTCGTTTGGAGTTCCCGGAGGTCTCGGCTACGCGCCTTGCCTCAGGATCTCCGAACCCGACTGTTTAGTGTCTGGTTTTGCACCAAACACTTGTTTGTTGCCTTGGAAGGGCAGGGAATGCCTTGTGAGGCATCCCCACACATCACCGGCCATGGCTAGAGGCCACCGGCTAGTGTTTTGTTGCCATCGGCAATGTATATTGCCTGTCGGCATTCTTTGTTGCCGGTCGGCAGTCCATTTTGTCAAAATGGCAATTTTGAGCAGCCGACTACTGTTCATCTGCTTTTGCAGATATTTTAATACAGTTGTATTGCATTTTGTTCCCCTCCATACACGTGTATGGAGGGATGGCCTTCTTGTTAGCTTCCTTGGTAAGCTTTACAAGATTGGTTGCCTATAAGAAGAGGGCTCCTCTCTTGGCATTAGGGTTAGAGATTTTAGGTGAAAAACATTGTGAGAGAAGCTCTGGATTAGGGTTAGGGTTATACACATTTCCTATCTCTATATTTACCTCTTGTGTGTTCTTGTGTGTGTTTAAGCTTACTATTGCACACAAACACATAGTGTTACACCTTCCCTTGGCTATTGAGGTCCTAAGAGGTTGTTCTTGAGGTTCTTGGGTGGTTTTGAGCTTGGAAGAGCAGCTGGTCCACCATTGTTGAAGAGGTTCTTCAAGGGTAACAATCTCACCCCTTTTTACCCCTTTCTTGCATTGTATTTTTGCCTATCTTAGAACTGCTTTTGTGCTTAGTGTATAACATAAAAAAGTTCTATTTTTAGGCCCTCTAAATAGTTGGTTTAGAGTGTTTTGTGGTTTGGGGTTGTTTGACCCCTCCTAAGCCTTGAGAGGCTCCATTTTGTGCTATTTTGAGTGAGCTCCGGGACTTTGGTGTTTGGGTCTCCTCACCACTGAAATCTTGAGGGATTTCAGTGGTAAGGATGATGCCTTGAAGTCCCAAGAAGGAGAGGGCCACCCTCTCTCCTTATTGTCCTTGAAAAGGACCATTTTTGGCCTCTTGAGCGAGCACCATGTTTGAGGGTTTGGTGATCATGCCTTGGCTGTTTTTCATGCTTATATTGTCATAATATAACATGATTTTAAGTTGGTTTTGGTACATCATGCATGCTTAGCATACCTACCATGTAATGCCTTGTTGTTGCCTTAACATGCCTTAGGTCGTAAGCCCTTGTTTTAGCATGTTTTAGGCTTAGCTTTGTGAAGCTTTAATGCATGTTTTTGTATGCTTTAGCTCTGTTTTAAGTTGCTTTAGTCATACTTGCCATGTATTGCATAGCCTCTTTGCATTGTTAGCTTGTAGGCTTTGAAAATGAGAAGTGTTGAGCATGCGTTGCTTGAGTTATCTTAGTAGCTTGGCATCATTCATAGCATAATCTTAGTCCCTAAGACATGCTTGTATGCTTGCCTTGGATGTCTCTTTGTTGCTTTGAAAGGTTGTGCCTTATGCTCCATGTTTGGTCATTGTGCATGCTTTTGAATTCAAGTCATTTAGATGTCATCTAAGTGGTCTTTTGAGCTTTGTTTTATGTGCTAAAACTTTGTCTTGGTCATTTAATTAATGCCATGTTTGGTCTTGATAAATGTAGTCCATTGCCTCTTTGGTGAGCCTTAGGTTTTGGACCTTAATTGCATGATATGCTTGCTTTGTTTAATTGGTTTGGCACCATTTTAGCATGATTTTTAGAGCCTAGTATGCATGCCATAAGTCCATGTTTCCCCCTTTTGAGTGTGCTTGAAAGTTGCTCCATTATGCTTAAGTCTTGAACCATGTATCCATGCATGCTTGTATGTGCATTTGCCTTCATGAACTTAGTATTATGACCACTATTTTGGGCCTAATTAGAGCTGCATAAATCATGTTTAAGTCCATCATTTGCTTGCTTGCATGCTTACCTTGCATGTTTGTTTGCATGCTTGCATGTACATCTTGCATTCCCTTGTTGCATCCTTAGCTTGTATGCCTAGGTTGCATTGCATCTAGCATACATGTCTTGTTCCTTGATCTAGTGATAGGAATCGGGCTTTGGTTTGTTGGTTTGCATTGCATTTGACATCAACATGCACAACTTGGTCTCTTGGGCCATCACGCATGGAAATACGCGATTGATGGTCCGAGAACCAAGGAGCATGTCCCTTTGAGTCACTAACATGACAAGGGACATGATTGGTGCATATATGGCTTGAATTGCATTGCCATGCAAGGCTCTGTCCTCTGCTGCTATCAAACAGGTTCTGCAGGAACTTCTTGCCGATCGACTACACAGAGTGCCGACCGGCAATCAATTGGTGGCCGATGGATTCGTCAACAGCCGATGACCACATCCCACTACCGGTGTCAATTCTACTCAGCTGGTGGTGTCTCCCAATGTCCAGGGAAGCAATTCAGAGACTTTGGCAGTCTTCAGAGGGGCAGAGCAGGGAAAATAGAGGCAGTCTATGTATGGCAGTGCACTTCCGAGCAGGACCCAAGCATGCATTGCATTGGGCACTCTTCCCGAGGCGGTTTACTATTTTTCCTAGCCTAGTTAGTTTGTTAACTACTTAGGCAATTTGTAATAATTAATTAGCTCGTAGTTAATTAATTTGTATTATTCTTTTGGTCCCTCCGGGCGAGGGCGAATCTGTAATAAGTGTGGGTGCGTGTGTGTGCATGTCTTCCAATCCCCACTTCTTTCTTCCCTTTTATTTACCCGCTTATAATGGTAGATTAGGGCATGTTTAAATTAGCATACCTTATGCTATGCATGCGTGCATCCATACATTTGTCTTGCATGCACCGGGCTCGGTACATCATGCTAATTGCATTTGTACTTCAATTCCAAATTGAATACGTGCATCAATTGACTGCATTTCACATGTCATGTTTAGGTTAGCCGAGCCTATCCTAATTGCATCCTGTATGTGTTGCATTAGCCACTTAACATGGGCTAGGGTTATGCATGTTTACTAACTAGTTTATTGATTTGGCACGGAGTACGAGTAAGTATTTTCATGCTTTAGCATATCGCATGTGTGTGAATGCTATCATGACAGCATGCTTACCATGTGGCTAGATGCTTATGTGATAAACTGTTTGAATGCCTGTGGGTGAAGGTTGGATTATCTGAGTTGGAAAAACTCGTTGAAATCCGTATTTTTTTAGCCTACTTGCGAGTAGCAAATTCCAAAGTGTTTTTCAAGACAAACGGATATGCAATGCTTATTTCCAAATTAGGCGATTTGGTCTATACTTGTTTGCTGTGCGCATAACATAGTAAATCTAGGTTAATAACCGGAATAAGAACACATAACGTTTTCAAAATCGGATATCATGGTTAGTAGAGGCCGGTCTTCGGATCGGGCGAGAGGGGGTGCTTATAGCTGACCTTCCCCAATCGTACCCAAGTTCCCGAGCCGAGGCAACTTTGGTGATGACGGACACGTGGCCTTTGGCACCGAGTCAGGGTTTCCTAAATTTTCCCATAAAAAATATTTAGGTGGCGACTCTGTATCTGGCAAAGCAGTCCATGTTTGGCACTTCTTTTCAAAAATCTGTTTCTCAAAACGATTTGCCGGATTTGGACTCTTTGGTTCAGATTTAGAACCGTGACACAAAAGGGAGTCCGAACTGTAGAGTGAAGCCCCAGGGCGCGTCTACACTATTCTAAAATGGCACGTGAGATGCAATACTTGATACATGTATTCAAATTGGAATTGAAATACAATTCAGTTAGTATGATGCACCGGGCCTAGTGCATGCAATACAGATGAATGGATGCAAACATGCGAGCATAAGGTATGCTAAATGAAATATACCCTAAAACTAACCATCGTAAGCGGTTAAGTAAAAGGGAGAAAGAAATGGGGGTTGGAAGACACGGTTAAGTAAAAGGGAGAAAGAAATGGGGGTTGGACATATGACAAACATTGTAAGCTCTAAAATCATGCATGGAAAGGTGTCAAACCAACCAAACAAAGCAAGCAAAGCATACAAGAAAGCCCAAAGCTTAAGGCTAGCCAAAAGACTCAAACCATGGCCATGCAAGGCAAGCCCCAAAGGGCCAAGGGCACTCAAAACAGTCCCAAGGCAGGTCAAGATAAGACCAAAAACATGCTCGAAACTAGCCAACACATGCTGGAACATAACTCCAAAAGCCATGAGGCATGCAAGGCTACAAAGGGGTGTTACACTACACCTATCACAACCCCACATGGCATGAATTAACCAATGAAAAATAGAGTTATGACATGGTAAAACAAGACCAAAATCCCACTTAGATGGCATCCCAAATACCTAAGCATGGAGGCATACACAATGGTCCATTCATGAGGCATAAGGCATCAACTCTTTAAAGCATTAAAGGAGTGATAAGTGCAAGTATATGAACATGAAATAAGGACTGAAATAATAACAAATGATGCCAAATCATGATAATAGTCCAAATAATGCATGCTAGAGGACTCAATACTCAAAGCTAACAAGCTAGATTGAACCATAGCTATACAAAGCAAGTCATGCATGGCCAAAACAACACCAAAAAGACCTTAAGCATGGTAAAACAAGGCTAAAAGCTTCTTTGGGTCAAGCCAAAATCATGCTAAAAACATGGCTTAAAGCACAAAGCATGTTAAGGCAATTTCATGGAAATGCACTACAAGTGCAAGGAGCATGCAAGGGCTAACCAAACCAAACTCTAACAGAGGTATGACATTGTAAAACAAGCCCAAAAACATGCTGAAATGGAAACAAAACAAGCTAGAATGATATGCTACTTCATGAAGCATACAAAGCTAGTTTGTGTGATCTACACTACAAGTGTATTAAACATGCATGGAGTGACCAATCCAAGCAAAAACAGTGGTAAGCCTCAGCAAAATAACCACAAATACATGCTAATATACAAGCTAAAACAAGCCTAACAAACATGCTCACAAATAAGCCACTTATGCAAGCATACAAAACACAAGGAGAGGGGACCCTCTCCTATTTAAGACCTCAAAACTACCTTTCCACCATTGAAAATCCTCTAGATTTCAGTGGTAGAAAGGTCATGCGAAGCCAAGAACAAGGGCCAAAAGGGATGGCCTAAAACACGGCCTAACAAGGCCTTGGAGGGAGGAGATGACCCTCAACCAAAAAGTGACCTTAACCAAAGATTTAAAGCATAAAAAATCAGGACTTATTGTAGTTTAGAGTCAAGCTTAAAACAATAAGCAAAAGGGTCTAAAAGCTTAAGCAGGAATGGGGGTTTAAAAGCAAGTTTGCTCACCCTTGAAGAACACCTTCAAGAACAAAGCTCCAGCAGGTTTTCGAAGCTTAAACCACCTCAAGAACTCTAACACCAACTCCCTAGCACCTCAACAACCAAGGATGGTGTTCTACTAGGTGCTGTAGTGCAAAAGTGTGAACAAAGTACACTTTAGAGCACAAACACACACACAAATATAGAGAGAGGGAGATATAGAGAGAGATATGTCACTCCTATATCAGATTTTCAGAACCCTTGAGAAGGGAGGAGGAGCTCCCTTCTTATAGAATTCCAATTCCAAAGCTTCTTAAGCAAGCTAAAACAAGGTTCAAATCCCTCCATACACGTGTATGGAGGATATGAATTGTGCATGCCAGCTGTGACAGCTGGCATAAAATATCTGCATAAAGCAGATGAACAGGGCTCGGCCAGAAAACATGGCCATCGACCAACACAAGGGCCGATCGACTAAAAAGAGTGCCGATCGGCCAACACTTTTGGTTGATGGCAAGAAAACAAGGCCGATGGCTTCATGCCTTGGCCGATGGGTTGAGGGGATGGCCAACAAGCTACCCTCTTCCCTCAGAAGCAAAAACACAAGTGTTTGGTCCACAACCAAACACAAAACAGACAAGTTGGGAGATCTTGAGGCAAGGCACGCGTCGAGACCTCCGGGAACTCAAAACGAACACGAACATGGATGATCATCGAGTGTTCAAACGATGACGTTAAAGTCTTGAGGACGGTCAAAAATGGTGTGTCTACAGTTGGCCCTCTTTGACAGAACTCGAAAGTCATAAAAATGACGGGAGTGAATGTCAAAGCCTAGAGACGACCCATTTTTGACAAGGCCGAAGACTTAGACAAGCATACAAGATAGCAAGATATGTGCCCGAAGGCAGGGGCAAAATGCAAAGGACATGCACGGTGCCGAACACAACTTATGATCATGCAGAGGGAGTTGTAACGAAGCATAACATGCAACAGTTTTAAGCAAGCAAATAAAAACAAAACTACATTACATGGAGAAAGGATGTAAGAGGATTATACAATTCTCGCTACGTCTCACGCGAAGAATATACAATGCCGTCCGGTTCGTTTGGTCGCGCCAGCTTCAAATGAACCGTACATACAATATCATGCCTGCAAAAGAAAGGAACTTAACAGGTACAATATCGTTAGAAATATGCATAGCAATGCAAGTGAAAAGTGCATAACAATGCAAGTAGAACGTGCGAAACAACACAATGAACTAACAAGTGCAAGTAAAATGCGCAAGATAGTGCAAATGATACTATGTAATGCACAAAATAGTGCGATGCGCTAAACAACGCGAGTGCACAAAACAGTGCGATATGCTAAACAGCGCGAGTGCACAACACAGTGCGATGCGCTAAACAGCGCGAGTGAAATGCAATGCACTAACAGGTGCAGATGGGGTGCGTAAAATAGCGCGATGCGCAAAATAGCATGAATGCAATGCAATGCATTGACAGGTGCATATGAAGTGCGCAAAATAGCGCGAATGAAATGCAATGCACTAACAGGTGCATATGATGTGCGCAAAATAGTGCGATGCGTAAAATAGCATGAATGAAATGCAATGCACTAACAGGCACATATGATGTGCGCGAAATAGCACGATGCGCAAAATAGCGTGAATGAAATGCAATGCACTAACAGGCATATATGATGTGCGCAAAATAGCGCGATGCGCAAAATAGCACGAATGAAATGCAATACACTAACATGTGCATATGATGTGCGCAAAATAGCGCGAATGCAATGCAATGCACTAACAGGTGCATATGATGTGCGCAAGATAGCGCGAATGCAATGCAATGCACTAACAGGTGCATATGATGTGCGCAAAATAGCGCGAATGCAATGCAATATGCAATGCAAAATGCAAGTAAGGTGTACAAAACAGTGTGATGCAATGATAGTATAGTAGATACACAAAGGGTGACATACTCTAACCATGCTGGAATCATGAGAGGAGGAAAAACAAACAATCAGGCACGTATACACCGCAACCTGAGTCAAATTCTAAACACGCTGAAATCGTGTGAGGAAATGAACACTCAAACCACGCTGAAATCGTGAGAGGAGGTCCCAAAACAACCCGCCCAGGCGCGTATACAACGCAACCTGAGATAAATTCCAAACACGCTGAAATCGTGTGAGGAAAGGGACACTCAAACCACGCTGAAATCGTGAGAGGAGGTCTAAAACAACTCGCCTAGGCGCTTATACAACGCATCCTGAGATAAATTTCAAACACGCTGAAATCGTGTAAAGAATGGGACACTCAAACCACGCTGAAATCGTGAGAGGAGGTCCAAAACAACCCGCCCAGGCGCGTATACAACACATCTTGAGATAAATTCCAAACACACTGAAATCGTGTAAGGAATGGGACACTCAAACCACGCTGAAACCGTGAGAGGAGGTCCAAAACAACCCGCCCAAAGCGCGTATACAACGCAACGTGAGATAAATTCCAAACACGCTGAAATCGTGTAAGGAAAAGGACACTCAAACCACGCTGAAATCGTGAGAGGAGGTCCAAAAACAACCCGTCCAGGTGCGTATACAACGCAACCTGAGATAAATTCCAAACACGCTGAAATCGTGTGAGGAAAGGGACAGGGAGAAACATAGGGACATATCCCCGCTATTTCGAAAAAAAAAAGGAAACATAGGGACATATCCCCATGTTTCGGAATGGTACGGGCATTGGAACACATTCCAAATGCTCTAAACCAGAAAAAGAGAAACATAGGGAGACATCCCCGTGTTTCGGAAAGAATGAGAAACATAGGGACATATCCCCGTGTTTTGGAAAGAAGGAAAATCTCTCAGCGTATCACACGCAAGAGAGGAAAGGACTGTGCAAGAAAGCGCAGTCATCCAAACGCGTGTCAAACGCGAGAGGAGAAAGATAGGTCCAAACGCATGCCAAATGCGAGAGGAGACAGGTATCAGTTAACTGAATTGGAACGTCGCTGAATGAACAGTACATGTAATACTGTGCAAGAACGGGAAATCAACTAGATAGGTAAAAATGCAACACAATGCATGATGTTAAAGGAATGCAATAAACAAACAAAGCGGCGCTTCGGCAAGCACCTCACGGGGTGAGTGGCGATAAACCGCTCTACTCTGACGGGGATCCCCCCCTCTCGTGTTCCTCGAACACTTATCTTCAACTCACAGTACAAAGGCGCTGAAATGTTGACAAGGAGTGACATCTGCTAGGGAAACCACGGATGCCGCTTTTCTTCCTGATCATACTCACAACTTTCCTTATACTTCAACGGGGTGACAGACTAGGTTGGATCAGTATCCAGAATCGAGATGCATACCCGCTACCTCGACCTATGGGGCTTCCATAAAGATTTCAAGCCGAGGATATACCCCTGGGTATTCAAACCAGACTTTAGTCTCGGAAATTCCAATCCTTTGTGTTCTAGGCAATAACCATTCGAACTCTAGTTTCCACCATCGCAATTGATCTCCTAGGAACTCATTGCGAACACAACCAAGATGCCTCTGGCCGGGATTGGTACTCAGGGAGAGCACTTCTAATCGTGATTCTGATACTGAAATAGTCAACACAATATTTGATTCACTTTGAACACACAGTTTGTACATCACACTGCTCATTCTGAACACACAACCCATAACACAGTACTCTGTTTTTCTGAACACACAGCCCATTCTGAACACTGCTTATTCTGAACACACAGCCCATTCTGAATACTACTCATTCTGAACACATAGCCCATAACACAGTACTTTGTTTCTCTGAACACACAGCCTATTCTGAATACTGGCCATTTTGAACACACAGCCCATAACACAGTACTCTGTCTATTCGGCATAGAACACATATTAGCACACTGCTCACTCTGAACACATAGCTCATAACACAGTGCTCGATTCATTTTGAACACACGGGATGGAAAGACGGAACTTGTAGGAGTCGAAACAAACTCAGATGCTCCGAATTTTCCCTCTTTTCTTTTGCTTTGCAACCTGGAACCTATAGCTTCAGATAGGTCCTGATTCTACTGCTCTGAGATGACCTGGGTTGAACCCTGCGGTTTTATGAAAGAATGAATTCTGTTTTGCACAAATGTGGAGAATGGCACAGCACTCTGAGCACAAAACGATTCATTTTTGAAATTGTAATGAGAAAAGGGGTCTCAGCTGGGTATTGAGCCTATAGCTGACCACAGTCGAAAGGACTCAATCAAAGACAATCAAAAGGTAAACAACCTAAACACATCGAGTAACGCTTGAAATGACTTAAAACAAGAATCGAGATAAACAAAATAACAAACACGACACTCAGACGTATTACAAAGGCGAGAGACCTCTCAGTTCGCGAGGAGCTAGTTTTTTCAGGTATTGGTTCCCACCCTTTCTCATTTGTGATTCTCACATCACTCGGCCCTCAGGCTCTGTTTTTCTGAAAAAAAAAAGCCCTTTTCCTCACTTTTTCTCTCAATGCACATCTCTCTATTCTTCAATCTCTCATTTTTAATCCCTCCCCCCTGGGTGATTAATGGATAAACAAGATATTGCGGGCTCCTGCCCTTAGCATTCTGCTAGATTCTTTTTTCTTCTGCGCACAACTAGTGAGTTCCTCTCACAGAGGAGTTGCGCTACAACTGAATGTGCAGCAAATTTGCAGCTGGCATCGGTTGACGATGTTCTGCTGGGGAGTTTGGGCGTGATCAGGTTTGTCCAAACAAGAGAGTGGAATATCTTGATCAATTCCAGTTCGTGCTTCGCACTTGGCTTGATACCTTGCTGCTTGGTGGATGAGAGAGCTTTCAGTCCTTTACTGACAGCTTCAACTGTGCCCTTTCTGGCAGGTAGAGTGCTCTTTTTGGCAGATATGTTGACAATAGGGAAAGATAGGAAGCCTGACTCAACTGTGCCCCTAGTTCATCATTTTAACAATTTTTTGTTTTGGCTTTCAACTAAAACAATTTTAATCAATATGAGAGTTAGATTAACATGCTTGTTCAATTTTATGATTTGAAATCATGCAAGTTAGGCTATGAGCACTGAAAATTTGTCTCTTTTGGGGGTCAAGAAATGGTGTAGTTTTGGAAAAAATAGAATAATTTTCGAGAAAATTAGTCAACCTCAGTAAAAATTCTCAAAAACTATTTTTGCAAACGGCACTGCTCAACGAGCACGGAACCTACTCTCGAGATGCACAACCTCAGATCCAAAACAATGGAAAATTGCCCCTTGTCTAAATGGCACTGCACGGCAACGGAAAGTTGCCCCTTGTTTGAATAGCACCACAGCGCACTGCACGGTAACGGAAAGTTGCCCCCTCTTTGAATAACACCGCAGCACACTGCACGGCAACGGAAAGTTGCCCCTTGTTTGAATAGTACCGCAGCACACTATAACCAGTTCTCATAATGAAGGTCACAACCGAACTCTTGGATTTAGAAATGAGAAAGATGATTAGAACCATTACATGAACACCATCGATTTTAGAGGTGTTTATGGCTGGACTTCAGAATGAAGTTGCCTACGTATCTCAAACATGGTAATGAAGCCTTACATAGTTCAGGTTAAGGTACACTCGTATATTAACCCTCACCTTTTGCGCTCTAACTATTGCCAAGGCTGCCCTTTCGAGTTTTCAACCTTGCGAGCTCTGTTTTTCTTTACTTTTCAATTCTTTTCATTTCTTCTTTTCGTTTTCTTCTTTTGTTCTTTTCTTTTTCTTCATTTTTTGCATTTTTCTTTTCTTTTCTTTTTTCTTTTTTTTTCTTGCACTAACTTTTGCCTAGGTCGCCCTTCCGGGTTTTCGGCCCAGCAAGCCTCTCAAGGGTAAAAGTGTAACTTTGTCCATGTCAAATGGTTTTAGGATCTTGAAGCCATCTGAATCCAGGAGAGTGGCTGTTGTTCGCTGATGATGTAGGAGTCCATCCAATGGGGGTTGAATTTGTCCCTAGTGTTGTGGATAGGAACTCAGTTGTCCTTCAGCAATGCTTTCTTCTTTCCTCCCTTCTGGGATTTGGCATTCTTGCCGATCTTCGTCAGCTTGAGAAATGTCCCAATTCTTGACTCTTCGAGCACATCTAACATTTTTGTCCCTAGTTCAAGGGCTGCTTCTTATCCAGCTTCGCAAGCTTCTTTTTGATCATATCTGACCTTCTTGCCCCTAGCTCAAGAGCTGCTTCTAATTCAGCCATGCAAGCCTCACATTGTGGTTGACCATTGAACATTCTAAACCCAAGTTCAAGGTTTGAAAAGAATTGAGTCTCAAGGCTGAGAGCGATCCTAGGGTGCACAATCTCAAGAGCAATTCCACACAGGTCTTCGCAGGACGGCGCAAAACATTTTTTGAAATCTTTTAAGAAAGCGACTAGTCGCTCGCGCTGAAGACAAAGTAGAACCAATCTGGATCAAGCCAGGATCCTTCTCCGTACTCACATTAACAAGCATGATTAGATTCATTAAGGGCTTAGCATGCCACTCTTTCTCTCAATTTGATCAAATTTTTGTAAATCCCAAGGAATTTCTCCCTCTTTGTTTTCACCACAGTGTTAGAAAAAAGTTTTTGAAAAACTTAGGTCAATGCAATGACTTAAAAGCACAGAAGAAGTAGGTGAAAATGCACTGCCGTTTCCTTCAGAACTTCCAGCACAACTGGCACAAGGCAAAAGCAAACACAAGAGTACGAAAATCACTACTATTTCATTCAAAATCTGTTGGCACAACTGGCTCCAAGGTAGAAACAAACTCAAAAGAGTGTAAAAGACAAACACAAAACAAGATAGTGATGTTTGAGGGAACACCCCCAAAACCACCCGACTCTATCAAAACAGTACTGACTCGATACAACAAGACAGACCAGACTAACACAGTACAAAAAGACTGATTAAAAACAAACGAGACAGACTCTAAACAACATAACAAAACTAACTCAATACCCAAGTCAGAAAGTACAAAACTAGTATTCGCAAATGCTCAAAACAGTGCGTGCCATACGCCACATTTGGAGTAAACTGAGCGGCGCCCGCAGGTGGTTCATCCCTCGATCACATCACATTATCCTCCAAGTTCACTGACTCAGTGATGATAGACTTTGCTGAGCTTGGTGGGAGGACGACCCCGTTGTCAAACAAGTCCTGTACTTCGTGGCGAAGACGGAAGCAATTGTCGGTGCTATGACTAGTTTGTTGATGGTATGCACAGTACTTGGTAGCATCATGACTAGATAGAAGACGACTAGGGAGAGGCCGAGGCTCGAGGGGTTTGAGATGCCCCTTTTCAGCAAGGATTTGAAGAGCCTTGGACAAAGGCATGTAGAGGGCATGGAAGACCCTGCGACCTCGGGGTAGATACTTTGAGGTTTGTGGACTTTTGCTGGACACACTAGCAAAGGGGTCGACAGGCACTGATTTGGTTTTCTGATCTTTCCCGGATACAGAATTAGGGTTTAAAGGAACGGCTCTGGCATGACGGTCTTTCTCCGGATTTTTCCCTTGGCTTGAACTGACCTCGTTCTGAGTAACGAAAGTATCCTCCACAGTTTTTGTAGCAATTGCGAGCACTTGCTATTTGTTCAGTCCTCCAGCTTTCAAAGCCTCAACAGCCTACAGAAGTTGTTCGTAGGGATCAGTGTCCGTCTTCGCCTTGTTCTTACCACTCGCCTCAGCTTGATCGAAGGTTTGGGTTGCTACAACAGTGCGAAGTTCGGTTGTTGTCGACATGTCATTACCGGAACTTGGGATGGTTTCAGGTTGACTGAGTTCAATCACATTTCGCCCCAACAGCGGAGGCTCTTCTGGCATGAAGTTCCTGGCATGTGATATGATCGATGGCGGAGCCGACATTCTGAAGGCTAGATCAGCCACAAACCTCTGAAGATCGCCAATCATTCCCATCAGTTCAAAAGTGGTGGGCTCACAGGTTTGGAAGAATTGGGGTTCCCAGATTGGATGTGCGGCAGGTGACCTGGGTGGGTGTTGCACTTCAACATCGGTGTCACCCTGCATGGCAATTCCCTGGTTTAATGCTGCTGTCATGACCACAATTTCTTCTGAATTCTGTGTCATTATGAGTCTACTGAACTGAACAGAGATGATGTGACTGGTGACTGATGGGTCAGATGAACCGGTGAACCTCAACTGGCCTTTCTCTGCCTTGCCTCGGCGAAGGAAAACACTGGCTGCTCTGAACTGAATCTCTGACCTGACAAAGTCTATCAGCACAAATCCAATGTACCGGGAGGGATCGGAGCCTTCTGAAGCTACAGTTCCAAGACCAGACCCTAGCGAAAGAGAAAACAGGTAGCATCTCAGCCCAATTTCACTGGCATATATACGAGCAAAGCTGAATGACTGTGCTCTCTACTGAATTCTGCCTGTAAACTAATACTCTTAGGTAAAATTGATTCCCCCAAAATACTGATACCCTCGGGCCTGATACCCAGACTTTCAAACTGATACGTGCATTCCTTGTAGAGGTTAACTCTAAAAGCACATAGTAAGCAAATGAGAGCCAAAACACCCCTATGTTGGGGTAGGGTTTTTCCTGTCCTATTTTGTCAGGAGCTAGGGTTTCACTATACACGTAGCGGTTTCAAACAACCTACATTCGGGTAAGCAACTTGTCCTAGTTTGGAATGGTCACTACGGATTCTGATATGCACTAGGTCGAATGGTCAAAAAGGGTGCCTTGGTAACAACCGAGGTTTGTGTTCTCGTCGTGGCAGAGCCCGCAACCGGTTAGCCTTGTGGTACGCTTCTCAAAGCAAGCCTCTGGCAAACCGTTCAAGAATAGCATACGGCAAACATGGTGTCCTAGGCGCACCAATGCACATGCAATGTAAAGAAACACATAAGTGTAATCAAAACAAGATATCATGAGTTCGAGTCAAGTCCTCTAGGTCCCCAGTAGAGTCGCCAGAAACTATGGACGTGGCCAGAGAACTCCCGAGAAAATCTCGTTTTGTTCTCTAGCTACTACAGTTCGGACTCAATGTCACGGTTCTGAATCTAATCTTGCAAAGTGCGATACAAGACCGATAAATCACCAAAGAGTCCAAATCCGGCAAATCGTTTTGGAAAACTGATTTTTAGGGAAAAAGTGCCAAACATGGACTACTTTGCCAGATACAGAGTTGCCACCTAAATATTTTATTTTTGGGGGAATTTAGGAAACCCTGACTTGTGCCGAAGGCCACGTGTCCGTCATCACCAAAGTTGCCTCGGCTCGGCAACTTGGGTACGAGAGGGGAACGTCATGCAATGAGCACCCCCGCTTGCCCGATCAAAGATCGGCCTGTACTAAGCATGATATCTTGTTTTTGAAAACACATGCGTTCTTATTACGGTTAATTAGCTAGAATTACTATGTGATGCGCACAACACACAAGTATAGACTAGATCGCCTAATTTGGAACAAAGCATCGCATATCCGTTTGTTTGGAAATGGTTTGAAGTTTGTGCTCTAAAGTGTACTTTGTTCACACTTTTGCACTAGAGCACCTAGTAGAACACCATCCTTGCACTAGAGCACAACTGGCATAAAATATCTGCATAAAGCAGATGAACAGGGATCGGCCAGAAAATATGGTCGATTGACCAACACAAGGGCCGATCGACTAAAAAGAGTGCCAATCGACCAACATTTTTGGCCGATGGCAAGAAAACAAGGCCAATGGCTTCATGCCTTGGCCGATGGATTGAGGGGATGGCCAACAAGCCACCCTCTTCCCTCAGAAGCAAAAACACAAGTGTTTGGTCCATAACCAAGCACAAAACAGACAAGTTGAGAGATCTTGAGGCAAGGCGCGCGGCCGAGACCTCCGGGAACTCAAAACGAATACGAACATGGATGATCATTGAGTGTTCAAATGATGACGTCCAAGTCTTGAGAACGGTCAAAAATGGGGTGTCTACATCGACCAGAAAAAGTGGTCCAATGACCAAGAAAACCAGTCGCCCGACCAGAAAACTGGCTGGCAGGAAGGAAAGTGGTCTCCAAGGGGAAGAACTGGTCTCCCACCCTTGTACCACCTTCCAAACAAGGAAAACAAGGATTGCACCAAAAACAAACCAAAAAGGGTGCAAGACAAGAGTCGGGGAGGCAAGGCGCGTAGCCGGAAGCCTTGAAAACTAGTCTACGGGCACCAAAAGTGGTCTACGACCACAAAAGTGGTCTCCAAGACCACAGTGTCCCTCTAGGTAGAGGAAACAAGGTGTGGTTCAAAAACCACGCCAAACAGAGAACGTTAAACGGTCCCGAGACAAGGCGCGCGGCCGAAGGCTCCGAAAATCGAAAACTGGTCTCCAAACGAGAAAGCGGTCTATGACCACAAAAAGCGGTCTATGACCACAAAAAACGGTATACAACCACAAAAGAATGGTCTACAAGACATCTCCCTCCCTCCAGGGAAGGGAAACAAGGCTTGGTCCACAAACCGAGACGAAACACAAAGAGTTCAGAGGTTCAGAGGCAAGGCACTCAGTCGAAAACTCCGAAAGCTCGAAAGGAGCACAACATGCGCAATCACCGAGCACTCAATCGATGATGTCTGAGTCTTAAGGTCGGTCAAAAATGGGGTGTCTATAGTTGCCCCTCTCTGACAGAACTCAGAAGTCAAGAAGTGACGGGAGTGAATGTCAAAGCCCAGAGACGACCCATTTTTGACAAGGCCGAAGACTTAGACAAACAGGCAAGACAACAAAGAGATGTACCCTCAGGCAGGGGCAAAATGCAAATGACATGCACAATGTCGAACATAACTTATGATCATGCAAAGAAAGCTGTAATGAAGCAATTATACACAATAAATGTAACAGTTTAAGCAAGCGAATACGAACCAAACTACATCTCATGCAGAAAGGATGCAAGAAAATTATGCAATTCTCAAACTGCGTCGGAAGTGCTTTTGAATGATCCGTACATACGATATTGTCTGGTTACGCCAGCTTCAAATGAATTGCACATATAATATCGTGCTTGCATAAGAAAGAAACTCAATAGGTACAATATAGGTAGAAAAACATGTTCCACGCTACATCATGGTACAATTCCAATATGAAATAAATGCATGCATACACAATGCCGATGGAAATATGCATAGCAATGCAAGTGAAAAGTGCGTGACAACGCAAGCAAAGTGTGAGTGCATAAAAATGCAACCGAAGTGCGCATAATAATCCGAGTAAAACATGCGTGACAATGCAAATAGAGTGCATAACAATGCAACGAGTAGTGTGCATAACAATGCGACGAGTAGTGTGCATAACAATGCGCTTGAAGAGTGCATAACAATACAGGTGGAGAGTGCATGACAATGCAACGAGAAACGTGCATAACAATGCGAGCAAGCGGTGTGCATAACAACTGCGATGAGTGGTGTGCATAACAATGCGCTTAAAGTGTGCATAACAAATGCAAGAGAGGAAAGTGTGCATAACAATGCGAGAGAAGTGCAACTTCAATAGTATGTTCGAAACAAAATGCCGAATAAGGAAACATGAGCCTTAACGAGATTAATTTAACCGGAACCTCCGATTTATCTCTCGGAGGGGTCACAATGTACTCAAAAAGGATACACCTTGCTCTTGACGAGTAACAATGAGCCATGCATCAAAGACTTGAATTTGAAGTTCCTGCGAGGACATTTCTAAGCCGAAAAGTGTACTTTTCTGGTACTTTCTCGAGAGCCAAGGACTCCAATCATCACCAAAATACACAGGGAGAACAATGGGACCTTGGAGACCATCTAGGAGGCTGGCCGACCACCTACAACAGTGACCAACCAGTTGTTGACCACTTAAGTGGTCGGCCGATTAGAAAAACTGGCTGGCCGACCAGTTTATGAAAACAAGGACATATTGGTCTTTTCAAGGCCGGATCTTTAAGTGGACAACTCCGAATCACTTTTGCTCATACTCCAAGGCCGAAATCAACTTCTCTTCCTCTCTAGACCATTTTCTCTTTCAAATATGCACTTTTTATGCATTTTCCAACGCCCTACGTGAAGTTGTTTCGCGAAAACTTTTGATTCTCTTCGTTTTGAACCGATTAGAATTTGTTTTCGGAGCTTCTTTCTCCATTTTCACCACTTGAGGTATGTTTGTCTCGAAGTTTAGCACCTTTTCTTGGGCGTTGACTTTTGTTGACTTTTTTATCTTCTCGAGAGTTGACTTTTGTTGACTTTTTGCAATTTTGTCCCATTTTGCTCGTTTTTGCATCTTTCTTTAGATGGCCAACCATATTCCGCATGACGGGGGCTCTCCACGGGTAGAGGATAAGCCAAACATTATGTCGTTGCCGCCGAGGATACGGCTGTTCGACCCAGAGAGGTACCACCCGCAGGAGCACATCCTTCCTCCTAGCACCTTCCATCATTTCACTGATTTTGCGCGGCGAGCACCCGTAGACCTGCTGCTACGGGAGCTTGAGTCCCACTTGTCACATCAGGCGCGCGAGGTGCATACTTCATTTTTACATTTTCTGTGATGTATTTTGAATTTCTCGCGCACTTCATGCTTTCACTATGTATTCTATCTGCCCGTTCTGAACACATTTACATACACAGCACTTGCTCACTCGGTACACAGCTCATACATAGGACAATACTGATTTGGCACACAGCTTATTCATAACACAATGCTGACTTGGCACATAGCTCACAACACAACACAACACAACACTCTGTTAATCTGGCCCACAGCTCATTTGGGCACACAACACATTTTGGGTGCACAGCTCATTTTGGGCACACAGCTCATTTCGGGCACACAGCACATTTGGGCACACAGCTCATTTTGGGCACATAGCACATTTGGGCACACAGCTCATTTCGGGCACATAGCACATTTGGGCACACAGCTCATTTTAGGCACACAGCTCATTTTGGGAACACAGCACATTTGGGCACACAGCTCATTTTGGGCACACAACATATTTGGGCACACAGCACAGCTCATTTTGGGCACACAGCACATGACATAGCACACTGTTCAATCTGAACTTGCAGTTCATAACACAGTATTTGGTTTGGTTGTCACGCAGCTCATAACGTAGCACATTGTTTAATTTGAACACGCAGTTTATAACACAGCATTCTGCTCACTCTAAACACACAGTTCATAATGCAGTAATTGCTCAATCTGAACACACAGTTCATAACGCAGTATTTTGCTCAACTTGAACACACAATTCATAACGCAGTATTTTGCTAAATCTGAACACACAATTCATAACGTAATATTTTGCTCAATCTGAACACACAGTTCATAACGTAATATTTTGCTCAATCTAAACACAAAGTTCATAACGCAGTAGTTTGCTCAATCTGAACACACAGTTCATAACGCAATACTTTGCTCAATCTAAACACACAGATCATAACGCAGTAGTTTGCTCAATCATAACGCAGTAGTTTGCTCAATCTAAACACACAATTCATAACGCAGTACTTTGTTCAATCTGAACACACAGTTCATAACGTATTATTTTGCTCAATCTGAACGCACAGTCCATAACGCAGTATTTGCTCAATCTGAACACACAGTTCATGACACAGTATTTGCGCAATCTGAACACACAGTTCATGACGCAGTATTTTGCCCAATCTGAACACACAGTTCATAACGCAGTAGTTTGCTCAATCTGAACACACAGTTCATCACGCAGTAGTTTGCTCAATCTAAACAAACAGTTCATAACGCAGTAGTTTGCTCAATCTGAACACACAGTTCATAATGCAGTATTTGCTCAATCTGAACACACAGTTCATAATGCAGTATTCTTTTTATTTGCACACGACTCATAACACTGCTCAATCTGAACACACAGTTCATAACACATTATTCTGTTTGTTTGCACACGGCTCATAACACTGCTCAATCTGAACACACAGTTCATAACACAGCATTCTATTTATTTTGCAACTGATTACATCTGTTTCATTCTACATGCAGGTATCTTCCCGTTTCACACGGGGTTACGAGTCGATCATTGCTAGGGAGTGGTATATGGAGCTCCCAGATGCTGTTCGACATATTGTGGATGAGGCTGGGTTTGGCCCGTTTTGTATGGGGGTGTCACAACTTCCAGCGAGCAGGACCCTTCTGGGCGCATTCGTAGAGAGATGGTGGGACACCACAAACTCCTTTCATTTCTCAGCCACCGGGGATATGTTGATGACCCCGTATGACTTTTCCATGTTTACAAGCCTCGACGTGGGAGGTCGGCCGATCCCATACGATGCGGATATGGGTGAGTGGGAGGCGGCTTGGACTTATATGCTCGGAGCCCATCCACCGATCGACAGATCATCTGACAGGGTCAGGTACACCTGGTTCGCCGAGTTGTACAGGAGGACTATGCCTGAGACTGTTGAGGAGATAGAGCAGTATGTCTAGGGGTTTTTGATGTTCCTACTCGGGACGACACTGTTCTCCGACAGGGGGAACACAGTTGGACTATATCTGCTGAGTGCTCTGGTAGACCTATCACAGGTCCAACAGTATGATTGGGGCGGCGTTGGCCTTGCTACCCTTTACTGCTACATGTGCGCGATAGTAGGTGGCTACTGGGGAGCCTGTGAGGTATATTCTGCCCTCTTGATTTACATTTTTGCCTTTCATTATCTGTGCACTGCACACGGCCACATTGCATTCTATACTCTGCATTCTACACTTAGCATTCTGCATTTTCTATACATTCTGTATTCGCATTCTGTACTCAACATTCTGCATTTTCTATACATTCTGTATCCGCATTCTGTACTCAGCATTCTGCATTTTCTATACATTCTATATTCTGACAGCCACTGTCTTGCCTTTCACAGCTGTGGGTTTACGCCTACTTCCCAACGCTCGCTCCCGAGCCGGAGGTTGAGATCCCGCTTGAGGTACCATACTCACATAGATTCGATGGTCGGTGCCGGTCCAGGCCCCGAGAGACATTACTATATCTCCGGCAGTACTTTGACACTGTATGGGCGGCAGAGGTGAACTAAAACCCTCAGTTCTTCATGCTTTCAGCTTTGATTCATCTTGCATATTCATGACAACTAATCAGTTTATGCATTTGATATTCGTAGATTACTTGGCAGCCATGGATAGCCATGCTAGGGTATTCCCGGTTCTGGTTCGCTGGGGTATGGGGCGCCTCCCAGTACAGGATTATGTTTGAGGGACCAGTGGACAGAGCTTGGTTTCTAGGGGAGCGCTTCATGCGCCAGACGATGGGCAATTCGACCCAGAAGATACCTTCAGTGCCTCCACTAGACATGCTCTCCACAAAGAGTCTCACCCCTCGGGAGACTGATGACCTCATGCTGGGTGCCGATGCAGTCCTTTCTTGGAGGAGGGGGAGTACGCGACATACGTCCACACATTCCTGATTTCCCCTCTGACAGGTGTTCGCACCCCTACGAGGAGAGCTGTTGATATGCCATCATCGAGTCGAGCCCGAGCCACAGACATTCCCTCGACTAGCAGGGCTAGTAGTTTAGGAGGTAGGGCTAGAAGGATGCCCTAGACTTGCCAGTATGCTAGGTGGCCAGATCTTCCGACTGAGCTGACGGGCTGGCAGTATGGGACTTCTTACCAGATTCCATTGGAGCCTCCAATGCCCGATCATCGATACGTCAGTGACCCTGACTCACCACTGGTATGCTCCGCAGTTTTCATTTATCACTCAGATATTTAGACATTCATTCATTCACTGATGACTTGAACTTGTATCTACAGCCTCCCAGAGAGTATACAGAGGGGTTGCTTGGGGTGGTGGCCTCACTTGAGAGCATGGTCTTGCGGAGGGAGACGTTGCTGTATGCCTCCGACATTCTGGTACTTTTCAATTTCCTTGTATTTATCATACTTCTGATGACATATCGAAACTGAACATTTCACTGCATTGATTCACTGCATGTGTAGAGCACATCTGACACATCACATTCATATACTATATATGCATGCACACACTCCATGCATCATACTTGTATCTGCATCTAATATACATACTCCAGCTGATGTATTCAAACTGCCCTTTTCAGGTTCCACTGCTAGGGCCCGGGCCATCCAGGCCTTCTCGAGCAGCTAGGAGAGGGGCCTCGACTTGCAGCCGAGGAGGATGCAGAGCACCTGCCAGACAGGATGACGAGTCCAACGAGGATGAGGAGTCTGCGCATCCTTAGTCAGAGACATTTGCAGGTAGAGATGATGACTCTGGTTCTAGTTCTGAGGGCGGAGGTGACGCCGAGGAGGATTCCGAGGACGGCGACTCCGATTCAAATGGTGGTGCCGGCGGCAGTGGTATAGAGGCTGCTCAGTCGAAGAGGGTGAAGAGGGCCTCTCGGTCTTGAGCTTGATAGCACTAATGCAGATGTTCCTACTTTATTTTCCTTTTTACATGTAGTTGTAGCACATTGTACAGCATTAGGCAGTTTTTATTTCTTCAAAACTTGTACCTCGTTGTAAAATGTTGTAAAAAGAAGCTATGATGGAATGAAAACAACTTTTTGTTCAAAAAGTGTTGTACTTGTATTCTAAGCATTGCATCGCACCATTTTGCACAAAAATGAGATTGAATGGAAATTGAACATCGTGTATTGCCAAGTCAGGTAGTGAACCAACATAACAAACTAAGCAACTTAACTTGCTAAGAAACAACAAAACCTTAGCAAGTTTACAACTTGATAAGCAAAGAGCAACAACTCGATAAGCAAATCGCAATAACTCGATAATCAAAGAGCAATAACTCGATAAGCAAAACTTAACAACTCGATAAGCAAATGTATTTTGGAGAAACAAAGCGACGGAACACATCCGAAACAGAGGCAAACTCAGACCTTCAGTACTCTCAACACACAGGAAAGCTAGAGACTCTGTTCTGGAGACAAGAAAGAGCTGGAGACCACATTTTTGCACATGGCTGACCAGTAAAGAGGGCTGCCGACTAGTTTTTTTGTCTGCAGACCAGAAAAGTAGCTGGCCGACCAGAAAAACTAGTTGGCTGACCAGAAAAAGTGGTCGGCCGACCACTTGGCTTGGGGACCACCAGTTTTCTGGCACTTGTCCTCCAAATTGTGCCTTATCCTTCATAAAGGTTCCAGCTTCGTGGTTCCCTCATTCTAACTCAGTTTTGCACCCAAATGGAGGCGTTTCTTGTTGAAAATCTCACAAATTGGATCGCTACCTTGGATGGCTCGGAAAAGCTAAATTTCTGGGGCTTCGGGATAAATGCACTATTCACGTTGAGTCGCACCCCGTTGCGTTTTCCGTTCCTTCATGCCGCGGCAAGGTTTTGGAATCCGGTAACACATGTCTTTAGCTTTGGCGGACAAGAGATATATCCCACTTTTGAAGACTTCCAAGCTTTGATAGAGTCCGAACGCGAGGAAGAGATTTTGCCGCAATTCCGCTTTGGCCATATCCAAGCCTTAGGATGAATGTGCGGGCTTACCATGCATGACGCTCGGTCTTTGGTTCGCGATAGGGAATTGGACATCTCGAGCTTGGTTCATCGGTTTTCTGATATCGGTGACCGCGGCGACCATTGCTGGCAGGGTTTTCGGCGACATGCGCTTTACTTGTGTATGCTGTCTCATTTCTTGCTTGCCTCAGGCTCCGGAGGGTCTAGCGTCCGGTTGATTGAGGTTGCCCAAGGCTTAAAAGAGGGCAAGAGCTGCATCGCCATGACACTGGCTAAGACATTGATGGGTTTGGATGCTTTTCATCGCCGAGAGACGACTAGATTCGCGGGGAGTCCACTACTGTTACAGGTAATGTTTCCCACCCTATCTCACATATATTTCTCACATCACTGGGCCCTCGGGCTCGGTTTTTCTCTCAAAACCATTTTCTCACTTTTCTCTCAACGTACATCTCTCTATTCATTAATCTCTCATTTTTTCATCCCTCTCCAGATATGGTTGATGGATAAATTAAAGGTTGTGGACTCATGCCCAGCATATTGAGCTCGTGGCTATTTTTTTCAGCGACATCTAGTCGATGGCCTTGATAAGGGATGGTGGTGCGAATGGATGTGCAGTCTATTTGCTACCAGTATTGCTTGGCGCTGCCCTTGGCTTAATCTGCCGGCGATGAGTTACAACATGTCACACCAGCCCGAGATTCAGTTGATCGCCCTGACTCACTGTGTCTTTTACTTCCCATTCTGATTCTGGCGTCAGTTCGGACATGATCAGACTTGCCTGGAAGAGGGGATAGAGTACCCTGCTACATTTCTGGTCTGAGGCGCACAGCTAGCTCGGTATGCCACAGCATGGAGGACGAGAGAGCTTCTGGCCCCCGCTCCCAGTTTCAGTTGCACCCTCTCTGATGAGTGCATAGCTTGGCTTGATGAGGAGGCACAGGTTGGGCCTACTTTGGTATCAGAGGCTTCCACAAGCTCTGGGAGGGGACGCAGGAACACCTGACTATGCCCCGAATTTATTTGCTTTAATCAGTACTTTCAAGTTTTTCTTTATGAATGTTATAAAAAGCAACTTCAATTTGTATTCAAGAGTAGGAGAACTCTGTACTGAAATCAATGTAATTGAAGGTTGTGAGTACTGAAAATTTTCCGTTTGGTACAAAAATGGTCTAAGTTGTAAAAAGATTAATTTGAGCAAAATCAACTTTTATTAAAACTTTTCAAAACCATTTTCTATATGGATCACAACTGGACAGACCCGAGATCTATCACTGAGATGTACAACTCCGGATCCTTAGCAATTGGAAAGTTGCCCCTAGTCTGAATAGCACTGCACTGGAGATCACAAGCAAGCTCTTGAATGCAGAATAGACAAAGATGACCAACAAGATCACACAGACAAAGTTGATGTGGAAGTGTTTATGGTTGGACTTCAGGATGAAGTTGCCTACATATCCCAAAGATGGGAATCAAGCCTTATGTAGTTCGGCTCAGGTTGACTCGTGTATTAACACTCTCCTTTTGAGCTCTAACTTTTGCCCAGGCTGCCCTTTCTGGGTTTTCAACCTTGCGAGCTCAGTTTTTATTATTTCAAATTTTTTATGCTCTAACTTTTGCCTAGGTCGCCCTTTCGGGTTTTCGGCCTAGCGAGCCGCTCAGGGATAGTATTCTTCAACTTGTCCATGTTGATCGGCTGGGAGAACTCTAGGCCATCTAGGTCCATCAAAACTACAGCTGCGCCCGACCATATAGACTTGATGATGTCGGGACCAGTCTAATTGGGTCTGAACTTGCCCCTAGGGTCGTGGATGGGAGCTCGGTTGTCTTTGAGCACTAAATCCCCTTCTTTCAAATTCCTGGACTTAACTTTCTTGTTGAAAGCCTTGGCAGTTCTTCGCTGATAACCCTGGACGTGATACAGTGCTTTCAGCCTTCTTTCATCAAAGAGCATGAGTTCTTTGAACCTGTTTTCCTGCCAATTTGCCTCAGCTATCTGACACTCAGCCAATACCCATAACGACGGAATCTCAACTTCGATAGGCAGAACAGCTTCCATCCCATAAACCAAGGAATACGGAATTGCCCCGGTAGAAGTTTGAATTGAAGTCCAATAGCCCCACAGAGCAAATGGCAGCTTATCTGGCCAGTCCCGGTAGGTTTCCACCATCTTCTGCAGAATGTGCTTGATGTTCTTGTTAGCGGCCTCAACTGCTCTGTTGGTCTGTGGCCGATATGTAGATGACTTATGAAAAGCCACGTTTTACTTGTCCAACAAGTCGATCACCTCCTTCTTGAAGTGGGAACCATTATCTGAAATAATCTCGTTTGGGACCCCGTAGCGACAGATGATGTTGGTCCTGAGGAACTTAGCAATGTACGATGCCTTCAACACTGCATAAGATTGAGCCTTGACCCATTTCGTGAAGTAGTCTATTGCTACCAGAATGTACTCATGCCCACTGGACCCCTTCGGAGTGATAGCCCCAATTATATCAATCCCCCAGACTGAAAACGACCATGGCGAAGTCATGTTGTACAGCTTCGATGGTGGAATGTTTATGCAGTTTACATGGACTTGACATTTGTGGCATCGCCGAACAAAGCCAATACAATCCTCCTCCATGGTGGACCAGTAATAACCCTGTCTAAGGATCTTCCGGGCTAGCATCACCCCGTTCATGTGCGCTCCGTACTCTCCTCCATGGATGGCCTCCATCAGGCGCTTGGATTCTTCAGCATCAACACACAGCTTATGCATCCCGAGATGACCTCTCTTGTACAGTTTACCCCCGCAAAATGATGAACTGAGCAGCCATTCTTCGAATTGCCCTCTTATCTTTGGCATTTGCCCCTGGTGGATATGCTTCCTTCTCCAAGAAGTTCCAGACGTCGTAATACGAGGGATTCTCATCTTGCACCTCATCTATGGCAGCAATCAGCTCGTAGGCCGGCACGAATTTCTGTTCAATGATGATCGGACACATCCGGACTCCGAAAGGGATGTCTATCATAGAAGATAGAGTTGCTAATGAATCTGCGAACCTGTTGTTCTCTCTTAATAGATGAGCGAAATTCAGCTTCGCAAACCGAGGAATCAGCACGTCCAAGGTCTGGTGATAGATTCTCATCTTTTCTTCTTTAACTTTCCAATCTCCTTTAGCTTGAGATACAACAAGGTTCGAGTCCCCGATGACATCCAACCGTTTTGCCCCTAGTTCCAGGGCGGCTTCTAAACCAGCAATACATGCCTCATACTCTGCCTCATTGTTCGATACTCTAAACCAGAGTTTGAATGCTAGAGGTATGTGGGAATTATTGGGTGCTATCAGCAACACCCCTATCCCATACCTGTGATACCCCTGTTCCGTAATATGCTAAATTGGTCCTTAATTTGAGGATGATTATGTGTTTAGCATGATTTTATGTGCCATTATGAGAATATATGTGATTTTGAATTTTTATCTGTTCACTGTAGGAACATCTGTTTGAGCAATCTGCTTTGAAAATTTAATTGAGGGCCTTATCGGCCGTAGAACCAAAATTGACTACGCCATTGTGATTGGCAAGATTTTAGGGTCTACGGTGGAATCTAATTGAAAATTGATTCTGGTCAACTTAAACTGATTAAATTGATTAATTAAGTACCCCATTATTCTATATTAAAATATTTGTTAGTAGGGCTTTTGTATATTGACATTGCACTCTCCTTTAGCTCTCTTAGAACTCAAAATCTGAGTTAGACAGTGGAGAGTGAGAGAGAGAGGCCGGCTATAGAGAGAGATGAAGGAAGAGATTTGGGCAATTTTTGGTCCTAGCTTGGGGATTTGAAGATTCAACTCAAGAATTGACTAGAGTTTGGAAGATTAAAGCTCCTAGGTGAGTAATCCATGAGTTTAATGGGCAATTTTGTGCATTCAAAGTTGATTTATGGTCAAGAGTGAGAATTGAAAGGAATTTGAATTGTATGTGTTGGATTGAAGGTCAATGTTTACATGCATGTATGTAATTGCTTTGAATATTCATATTTGAGCACCAAATGCATGATCTATGTGAGTTTTTAGTTGAAGAACATGTTCTTGACCATCTCTTCATCACATAAGTTGAGATTGAGAATAATGTACCACATGCATGTGCAGATTATAAGGGTACAAGAGTTGAATGCATGAAATGGTTGTGTTAGTAATGGGTTTGGTGAAATTTGAGCCATGCATGTATTTATTTTGAGAAATTGAGCTTTCTAATGTTGTAAATTGGGATTGGTACCATGTTAGCATGATTATATTTGAGATTTGAGCCTTTGCATGCAAGAATGGTAGCTGGGAAATCGATTTGAAGCTCAAGAACATGTTCTGGATTTTCCAGAAATTTGAGTCCCGCTCGAGCGGAGAAATCGAGCTCCCAGCATTTTCTGCAGACATGGTTCCTGCTCGAGCGGGGAAGTTGACGCTCGAGCGGGGAGCTATGTAGGCAGAAGGTCCGCTCGAGCGGCTGAGTTTGCGCTCGAGCGGGAATTGTAGGCAACCAGTACTTTTGCAGACCCCAGGGTCCGCTCGAGCGGGGAAGTTGACGCTCGAGCGGGGACCCTATTTCCTGAAATCCTGTTTTTTCATTTTATGTTCTGTTTTCCGTTCTCTTTCACTTGCAAGCACTCTTAGGCATATGTTAAGCATTGTAAATGAGTTAATGGGATAATAACAAAGCCTAAAGAGGAATATGTGAATTAAGGAACGGATTGAACTGTTAATGACCCTTTTGTGTTCATGAAATGTGTAGGGTCAGGCTCCAGGGCAGATCCACAAGTCGATCACTGTGAGTAATATCGATATTTGAACGCTTGTAAATGTTCAATTGTTTGTCCCCTTTTAAAGCTTTATGAATTGCTAATTGGGATTGTGGACGTAAGTCTGATATGAATGTATAAGTGGACCCAAGGTCGTTTTGATAAGCATAAATGGACCCAAGGTCGTTTTGTCAAATATGAATGGACCAAAGGTCGTTTTGATACGAATGTATGGGCCAAAGGCCGTTCTGACATGAATGAGTGGGCCATAGGCCGTTTTGAAATGAATGAATGGGCCAAAGGCCGTTCTGACATGAACGAGTGGGCCACAGGCCGTTTTGAAATGAATGAATGGGCCAAAGGCCGTTTTGACATACATGAATGGGCCGAAGGCCGTTTTGACAGAAATGATCGGGCCGAAGGCCATTTTGACATGAATGGAAATCTAAATGGGCCAAGGGCCAGAATGTTTGGAACTACAGTCACTTAACTTGAAACTTCGTATGGTTATATGTATTTGTTAAAATTATGAATTGGGCCCAAGGCCGTTTGAGACACGATGTTCTACATTGCTATGTATATTTTGTATTTGATATTATTCACTGGGCTATTGCTCACGCTCATTCATGTATTTGTAGGTGAGCCGCGAGAAACGCAAACCCAGCCCCAGTGAAGTCTGCCAGGAACAACATGAGTTTTGGAGAGTCAGCCTTATGTCTCACGCATGAGACCATCCTTGCCCTTTTTACTATGTACTTATGTTTTGTTTTGTGGGCAAGGGCTTTGTGTATGCCTATACATAGTCTGTCATAGGTTGACTCGTTTTTGGATGATCCTGTTTGTAATGAATTTGTGATATAGTACTTTTGACGTGGGTTATTAACGTATCTGAATATGGTTTGTTTGATGTGCATATAAGCACAGCTCTGTGGACAAAGTTTTAAATTTTTGCTTCCATTTGGCCCCCCCTTTACTCTGACGAGTTATGTCTATTTTGGTTTAAGGCCGTAGGTAATCACAGGATTACTGGCCGGTTATGTCCTTAACCCACGGGGGCGGGTTAGGGTCATGACAATACCCGTATTGGTTTGACGCTCCGTCAAAGTACATTGTCCAAGTCTCTTCTTCGACAAGTTGAATGGCCTCGTCTGGGAACAAATACTCAACTGCTTCGTCCCCTTCAACTGGGTGATCAGCTAAGAACTCCGTTACCGTTCTCCCTTTCACTGACTTGCGTGTCACATACTTTAGATCAAATTCGAAAAGCAGAAGCAACCAACGGGCTAGCCTACTCGTAAGCGCCGGTTTCTCAAAGAAATATTTGATGGGATCTAATCTCAAAACTAGTATTACGGAGTGAGCTAACAGGTAGTGCCGTAACTTCTTGGTAGCCCATACCAAGGCCAGACAAGCCTTCTCCAGCGGAGTGTAGCGGGTCTCATAATCCAGCATTTTCTTGCTCAGGTAGTAGATAGCCTTGTCTACTTTGTCCTCAGACTCCTGTGCGAGCATGCAGCCCATTGTAGTTTCAGTCACTGAAAGATATAGAATCAACAGTTTCCCTGGCTCAGGCGGTGACAACATAGTTGGGTTCTGTAGATATTGCTTAATCTATTCAAAAGTAGCTTGGCATCGGCCGTCCCATTGGAACTTTATTCCTTTCTTCAGGAGACCAAAGAGTGGTTCACAAGTCAAGGTTAATTTAGTGATAAACCGTCTTATGAATTGCACTTTACCCAAAAAGCCTCGCACCTCCTTTTCAGTCCTCGGTGGTGGCATTTCTAAGATGGCCTTGATTTTGGAAGGATCGACTTTGATGCCCTTCTGTGTGATCAAGAACCCCATCATTTTCCCTGCTGTAACACCGAACGTACACTTCCGAGGATTCAGCCGCAACCGATACTCTCTGATCCGTTGGAAGAATTTCTGTAAGGCGGTGTAGTGGCCCTCTCTTTCCTTGGACTTGACAATCATGTCGTCCACGTACACCTCAACCTCTTTATGGATCATATCGTGCAGTATTGTGGTCACAGCCCATTGATATGTAGCCCAAGCATTCTTTAGCCCAAACGGCATCACCTTATAACAATAGGTTCCCCACGGGGTGGTGAAAATAGTCTTCTCCCGGTCTTCGGGTGCCATCAGAATCTGATTGTAGCCAGAAAACCCATCCATAAAAGACAGCAACGCATGCCCAGCAGTAAAATCCACTAGTTCGTCGATATGCAGCAGAGGAAAGTCATCCTTTGGACTGGCTTTGTTCAAATCCCTGAAGTCCACACATACTTGAATTCTGTCGTCCTTCTTCAGCATCGGAACTATATTGTCTAACCAAGTTGGGTATTCTGATACCAGCAGGAACCCTACGTCAATTTGCTTGGTGACCTCTTCTTTGATCTTTAGAGCCCAGTTCGGGCGGATCCTTCTGAGCTTCTGCTTAACAGGTCGGGCCTCTGGGTCAAGAGGGGTCCAATGCTATAGAATCTCAGGATCAATTCCAGGCATGTCTTCGTAGGACCACGCGAAAACATCTTTGAAATCTTTTAATAAAGCGACTAAGCGCTCGCACTCCTTTGAAGACAACATGGACCCAATCTGGACCAACCGCGGGTCCTCCTCAGTACCCGCATTAATTGTGGTGATTTCATCAACCAAGGGTTTTACAAACCTCCCCTACTCTTGATCAAGCAAATATTTCAGAACCGGAGGAATTTATTCCTCGTCGTTTTCATCGAAATTTTGAAAGTCTTGATTAATGCAATAAATTAAGGGCACAGAAAAGTAATTGGAAGCCACAACCACTCCATTCTCATTAATCACTTCCAAATCGCCTGATTCCTCTGTTACAACAAACTCAAAGGAAAAAGAAAAAGACGACCTAGATAAGACTGTGGTATCCGGGTTGTCACCCCCAAGAATACTGGACTCAGACTCAGACGAGCTGGAACCTGATTCCGACTCCACAAACTCAGTGGAATTAGATTCTGGCTCACTACCTGACCCGGTGCTGCTCGATAAGAATCCCTCCTCGCATTGCCAGACGAAGGAGGGTGCAATGGATGCATCCATAATGTTTGAAGATGGGCTCGCAGCCATTTCACTCCCGATCATGGACACCGAGAAGTTATCTCCCAAGCACTCATATACGATCGGAGGACCTGAAAGTAGACAAGCCAGTGTTACCCCCATTACAAACTCTACACTCTCGAAATCCTCCTCCTTGTATTGCTCAACCTCAGCTGGTGGGTCTGTCTGCTCTTCGGCAACATCATCCCTGGACAATTGCAAGTCAAAGAATATCTCAAACCCCAGCAAGTGCCGCTTTTCTGCATTTAGCCATGGCTTTGGGAAGCCGCAGAATGGGAAGTCTTCTCCCTCCCGGACAAAGCGTCCGTTTAGGGTCCCTTGGATAGGTTGGTGCGTCAACTCATAATGCTTCCCGGCCTGCTTTGCTCTGGCTTTTTCGGCCATCTCTTTACCTTTCCTCACCCAATCCTCTTTGGTAGGCAGATAACCTAAGCCAAAAGTATGTGGGTTGTGCGACACTTCGGCCAATGCTGTAATGCCCTTCCGACCACTTCTCCCTAATCCCAACCCGGGGATGTGCTGGAGCTTGTTCATGAGGTACACAGACTGTGCACTGACATATAACCCCTCATCAATAGCCAGTATGTTCTGTACAACCCGGGCCTCAGCTAGGGTAAATCCTAATAGGAACACATCCTCTGCGCCAATGCTCGATTTCCAGAACCGGTGTAGACACCTCTGGCGGCAGATGGATTGAAGAATTCCTAAAAGCAATAGCCACCCCCTTCCTGTGGGGGTACTTCAGCATCTGGTGCAGGATGGAAGAGACTGCCTTCACCTGGTGCAGCCACCCCGCCCTAGGAGTAGATTAAAGGTTGCGGGAACGTCCAAGACATGAAAGTCAATATCCTATTGTCCTGGACCAACCTGAGTCCGAATCTGTACAGTCCCCATCTCCTCTCTGGTAGTATTATCATATACCCGTATCACCTGGGCAGTTGGCACAAAGTTTGCGGGCTTCAACCCGATTGCATATGTGATCCTCGACGGACACACGTTGATAACAGATCCTGTATCGACAAGGACTACTGGTATCCATTTCTCTCGGTACTCCATAGAGATGTAGAGTGGTTTGTTATGATTTACGCCCTCAGGCGGCAGTTCCTTGTCAGTGAAGGCCAACGTCGAGGAAGCTTCTCCCGGAAAGACCAACCCTACTAACTATTCAGGCATGGTGTCAATTGAGAGTTTGGCCTTGTCCATTGCATAAAGGATAGCTTGTCTATGAACTCTTGAGGCCATAAGTAGTCCCCAGATGGAGATGTCTGCTTGTTTCTTCTTAAGTTGTTTCAGCACAGCCTCCTCATCGAGTAACTTTTCTTTCTGCCTCTCCGCCTCCTTGTCCTTTCCGGACGCCTCTGGTTGATCCAGGTGTGGGGGCTTGAAACACCGCCCACTCCTGGTCATGTGGTCTACTTTGCCAACATACCAGGTATCATCTGGTTGGTTGTTCCCCCAGTCTTCGTCGGTGTGGGCAAGACATAAGTCATCGTCTTCTCACCATATTTCGTCGACCATCGACAAGCAGCTATCCGGTTCTGTTACAACTGTTCTTGTGCGCACATCACCTCCCATTCTTGGGCTCACAGCACATTCCGTCCCCACAGGGGCTTTGGCCTTTCTAGCCCTCTCTAGATCTTCGATCTTTGCCTATTTAAACTACTTCAGTGCAGCCTACTGCTCAGTATATTCTGTACTCAAAATGCTCTGATCCCGAGCAAAATTCTTAACACCGGTGCTCTCCGGCGATCCATTCTGATTCCCGGCCATTCCGGCCAATGCTGATGTCCCCATCTCTGACGGACCCTGTTCTGGCTGAGGTTGCTCAACAACATCTGGCTCGTCGCTGAGCCACCCAGTAGCTTCTGCTAACCCTTCCAAATCAAACCAGTTGATAGTCACGTCTCCTGAATCCTGTTCGTTGAAGAACTGAAGGTTGGCAATGTCCTCCTCCAGCTCCGCTAGGTCATCTAGCCCCTAATTAGGTCCATCCTTCCGTACTACACAGATCTCTGCCCCAATCGGCAGCTCTAATCTCGGCCTATCTTGGCTTGTTGAAGTAATGTAACCGCTCGGGTTGTACACAAAGCTTGCAGACGCCTCAGGCTCTGAATCCTCATTACCATCTGCCTCAGCAGTCGTCGCAATTCTATCTTCGATAGTTACCACCACCGGTTCAGGTTGGGTTTAGGAGATGTCCAACATGCACAAGTCAGTGCTGTCAAGAATGAACACCTCTGGCTTGGGTAGGTGGGAAGGTGTGATATATATACTAAGGTCGTATGATACAACCCCAGTTTAGATCAGGTTGATGCCTTTGGGAGGTGGAGGTTAGTTATGTGGTAAGAGAGGGTTGGTTGTGACATTCAGCTTTTCCGGAGGCACAATCACCCTGTTGTCAATGAGATCTTGAATCTCATGACGCAATCAAAAGCACTGGTTGGTTTCATGACGATGTTGTTGGTGATAGGTGCATTACTTCGCCGGGTTATGGGAGGGAGGAAGCTTTTCTGGAAAGGGCCGCGGCTCTAGGGGCTTCAAGTGCCCTTTCTTGATGAAAACCCCCAAAGCTTTGGACAAAGACATGTATAGTGGAGTGAAGGTTCTTTAGCTGCGGGGTGCATACCTGGCTGTTTGCGAGCTACTTCCGGACGCACCGGTGAAGGGTGTAGCTACAAGGGTTTTTGAGGTGGTGGTGGTGGTGACCATACCCACATCTGAAGATCTGGCAACTGTAGCACTGCTTGTGCCTGCATTCGTACTGCGGTTGAATGCCCTCTTGGGCTGCTCTCTCTCATGGTCAATCAGACCTTGTTTCATGGCGTCCTCGATCTGCACCCCGATCTCATGTAAGTCTGCAAATGTGGGTAGGGGGAGGACGATCATCTTTTGCATGAGCTTGGGTTGGAGGTTGCGCACAACCATCCGAATCTGATCTTTGTCAACGGGCCTGATGGTCATCATCGAGGCTTTAGCCCTCCAGCGGGTCACAAAATCGGAGAAGCTCTCCTTTGGCTCTTGCCTAGTTGTCTCGAGATCACGAGTTGTGACCTCGATCTGTGTGTTGTAGGAGTATTGAGCTATGAAGGCCTCAGCCATCTCCTCCCAGCTTCTCTTAACAGAGACCTCTAGCTTCGCACACCAAATAGCCGCTATACCCGATAGGGTCCGGCCAAACAGGGAAAGCTTCTACAATCTGAAGAGGCCCATCGGCCTTAGGATATCCAAAAACAGCCCCAGGTGCACCATAGGAGCCCCAGACCCGTCGAAACGGTCTATGTGAGGCATTTTAAACCGGTCCGGCAGAGTCACGGCCGAATCGATATATCCATCCTCTATATCCGGAATGGATTTCACACCTTGAGCCTTCTTGAAAAGCTTTTCTAGCTTGCTCACCGCCGTTGGATCCACCTCAAATTCAAACGGTGAATCCACTAGATTGGTGGGCGCTTTAGACAGCTGGGGTAGGATTGGGGGCAGAGCTGGCCCCGTTAGAACGTCTGTATTTTCCTGGACGTTGGCAGTCTCCCCGAGTGTTGGAACTCTAGGTGGGAAAGGAGGTGGGTGCGAAGCAGATGCTCTGGCTTGCTGCTGTAGCCTAGCAATTAACTCTGCCTGTTGGGCCACTACTTCTGCTTGACTTGCAGCCACTTCTGCCTGGCGGGCAGCATCCCGTTGCATGGTTTGCATACTTTCTTGGAGCTGACGCATCATCTCTTCCATACCTACCATATTGTCCTGATCTAACTGAACAACCGGTATATCTGTCTTTACAGTAGACTTGGAAATCTTAACCCGACTACTCAAGGACCACTGATCTGACAACCGTTGTACTGATACACTGCGCCTTACTAACCTCCGTCTAGTAACCAGGGTTAAAGAAAGGAACACTGCTTGTCCGTCTATTAGATCCTCGGATCGATTAAGTCTTCAACCTCTAACCCAGAGTGCTCGGGGAATATCTGCCTGGTCGGATGCAATTGTGCTAAACTACCTTGCAAAAAGATAAATAAAGCATAATAAAGAAACATACAACCAGAAAAATGGACAACATAACGGCTTAAATAAAGACAACACACAGTTGACATGACAACACACAGTTGGCACTTGTAAGCTGAATACACTGTTCTCAAACACTGTTTACTGTGCCCAAATCGCTGCCCCAAATCTGATACCCTCAGGTAAACTGATTCTCAAACACTGATGCCCTCAAGCCTGATACCCAGACTTGCAAACTGATACATGCATTCCTATAGAGACACACTCTAAAAGCACATAGCAAGCAAATGAGAGCCAAAACACCCATATATTGGGGTAGGGTTTCCCTGTCCTGTTTTGTTAGGAGCCAGGGTTTCACTACGCACACAGCGGTTTCAAACAACCTACAACCGGGTAAGCAACCTGTCCTAGTTTGGAATGGTCACTACGGATTCTGACATGCACTAGGTCGAATGGTCAAAAAGGGTGCCTCGGTAACAACTGAGGTTTGTGTTCCCATCATGGCAGAGCCCATAACCGATTTGCCTTATGGCACGCAGCCTCTGGCAAACCGCTCAGGAATAGCAGATGGCAAACACGGTGTTTTAGGCGCATCAATGCAAATGCAATGCAAAGAGACACATAAGTGTAAACAAAACAAGATATCATGAGTTCGAGTCAAGTTCTCTATGTCCCCAGCAGAGTCGCCAGAAATTGTAGACCGCCCGGAACTTCGCTCCGTGCGCGGGGGCGCGAATCGTTGTTCTTAGCTACTACAGTTCAGACTCAATGTCACGGTTCTAAATGTAATCTTACAAAGTGCAATGTGAGATCGATAAATCACCAAAGAGTCCAAAATCCGGCAAATCGTTCTGGAAAACTGATTTTATAAGGAAGTGCCAAACATGGACTGCTTTGCCAGATATAGAGTCGCCACCTAAATGTTTTATTTTAGGAAATTTAGGAAACCCTGACTCGTGCCTAAGGCCACGTGTCCGTCATCACTAAAGTTGCCTCGGCTCGGGAACTTGGGTACGAGAGGGGAAGGTCATGCAATGAGCACCCCCGCTTGCCCGATCAAAGATCGGCCTGTACTAAGCATGATATTTTGTTTTTGAAAACACATGTGTTCTTATTCTGGTTATTAACCTAGAATTACTATGTGATGCGCACCGCATACAAGTATAGACTAGATCGCCTAATTTGGAACAAAACATTGCATGTTTATTTGTGAAAATGATTTGAAGTTTGCTACTCGCAAGTAGGCTAAATCCGGGATTTGATGAATTGTTCCAATTCAAGCAATCCAACCTTCACCCACAGGCATTCAGGCAGTTATATCAAATAAGCGGTTAGCATCATGGCAAGCATGCTTTCATGGCAACATTAACACACATGCAGTATGCTAAAGTGCAAACACTCACAGTGTACTCCGAGCCAAAGCAAAGAACTAGTTAGAAATCATGCATGATCCTAGTTCATGTTAAGATGGCTAATGCAACACATGCAAAAATGCAACTAAGATAGGCTCGGCTATCTAGAATGGCATATGAATGCGACAATTCGATACACGTATTCAACTTGGAATTGAAATACAATGCAGTTAGTATGATGCGCCAAGCCCGGTGCATGCAAAACAGATAAATGAATGCACGCATGCAAGCATAAGGTATTCTAATCGAAATATGCCTTAAAACTAACCATCGTAAGCGGTTAAGTAAAAGGGAGAAAGAAATGGAGGTTGGAAGACATGCATCACACACACGCACGCTTATTACAACACTTGGCCCTCTCGCAAGAGGGTCCGAATAAGAAGCTAACTAGCTAATCTAAGCTAAT